>OZ025265.1:28283351-28300851 GCA_964019135.1 Arenicola marina
TCCCCTATATTTAGGGGGCACCCTCATAATAACTGCACATCAGCCATATTTCCTCCTATATTTAGGAGGCACCCTCATAATAACTGCACATCAGTCATATTTCTCCTATATTTAGGGGGCACCCTCATGATAACTGCACATCAGTCATATTTCTCCTATATTTAGGAGGCACCCTCATAATAACTGCACATCAGTCATATTTCTCCTATATTTAGGGAGGGCACCGTCATAATAACTGCACATCAGTCATATTTCTCCTATATTTAGGGGGCACCCTCATAATAACTGTACATCAGTCATATTTCTTCTATATTTAAGAGGCACCTTCATAATAACTGCACATCAGTCATATTTCTCCTATATTTAGGAGGCACCCTCATAATAACTGCACATCAGCCATATTTTCTCCTATATTTAGGGGGCACCCTCATAATAACTGCCACATCAGTCATATTTCTCCTATATTTAGGGGGCACTCTCATAATAACTGCACATCAGTCATATTTCTCCTATATTTAGGAGGCACCCTCATAATAACTGCACATCAGTCATATTTCTCCTATATTTAGGAGGCACCCTCATAATAACTGCACATCAGTCATATTTCTCCTATATTTAGGAGGCACCCTCATAATAACTGCCACATCAGTCATATTTCTCCTATATTTAGGAGGCACCCTGGCACCCTCATAATAACTGCACATCAGTCATATTTCTCCTATATTTAGGAGGCACCCTCATAATAACTGCACATCAGTCATATTTCTCCTATATTTAGGGGGCACCCTCATAATAACTGCACATCAGCCATATTTCTCCTATATTTAGGAGGCACCCTCATAATAACTGCACATCAGTCATATTTCTCCTATATTTAGAGGGCACCCTCATAATAACTGCACATCAGTCATATTTCTCCTATATTTAGGGGGCACCCTCATAATAACTGCACATCAGCCATATTTCTCCTATATTTAGGAGGCACCCTCATAATAACTGCACATCAGTCATATTTCTCCTATATTTAGGAGGCACCCTCATAATAACTGCACATCAGTCATATTTCTCCTATATTTAGGGGGCACCCTCATAATAACTGCACATCAGTCATATTTCTCCTATATTTAGGAGGCACCCTCATAATAACTGCACATCAGCCATATTTCTCCTATATTTAGGGGGCACCCTCATAATAACTGCACATCAGTCATATTTCTCCTATATTTAGGAGGCACCCTCATAATAACTGCACATCAGTCATATTTCTCCTATATTTAGGGGGCACCCTCATAATAACTGCACATCAGTCATATTTCTCCTATATTTAGGGGGCACCCTCATAATAACTGCACATCAGTCATATTTCTCCTATATTTAGAGGGCACCCTCATAATAACTGCACATCAGTCATATTTCTCCTATATTTAGGGGGCACCCTCATAATAACTGCACATCAGCCATATTTCTCCTATATTTAGGAGGCACCCTCATAATAACTGCACATCAGTCATATTTCTCCTATATTTAGGGGGCGCCCTCATAATAACTGCACATCAGTCATATTTCTCCTATATTTAGGAGGCACCCTCATAATAACTGCACATCAGTCATATTTCTCCTATATTTAGGGGGCACCCTCATAATAACTGCACATCAGTCATATTTCTCCTATATTTAGGGGGCACCCCCATAATAACTGCACATCAGTCATATTTCTCCTATATTTAGAGGGCGCCCTCATAATAACTGCACGTCAGTCATATTTCTCCTATATTTAGAGGGTACCCTCATAATAACTGCACATCAGTCATATTTCTCCTATATTTAGAGGGCACCCTCATAATAACTGCACATCAGTCATATTTCTCCTATATTTAGGGGGCACCCTCATAATAACTGCACATCAGTCATATTTCTCCTATATTTAGAGGGCACCCTCATAATAACTGCACATCAGTCATATTTCTCCTATATTTAGGGGGCACCCTCATAATAACTGCACATCAGTCATATTTCTCCTATACTTAGGGGGCAACCTCATAATAACTGCACGTCAGTCATATTTCTCCTATATTTAGAGGGCACCCTCATAATAACTGCACATCAGTCATATTTCTCCTATACTTAGGGGGCAACCTCATAATAACTGCACGTCAGTCATATTTTATCGGATCATAAATCCTAGATCACGTTAAAGCTATCTCTTCTTATAAATACATCTTTAGTTTTTCCGTTTTCCCACTATACTTGGACTTAATGCCATGCTGTCTGTATAGCCATCTCTGGTCACAAAACATAAGTTGAAGTGTCTTATTTTGTAATATTTAAAGTCGATGTCGCACGATGAACTGGATGTCATGCTCTCTGTTAGGCATCAAGGTAATGCTCACAAGAAATCTGTTGACGCATCTGCGGTAGTTATGTCGCAATATTCACGTATATTCATTTCCTCACGATGGACTTTTATTTAAAGCTTTCTAAAGCTGTTTTGTGTTCGGTATAATATACGTAGGTGAACAGTCACCTTATGACGTATACCGGTGTGTCACCGCCGTAGTGTCCGCTGTAAAAACATTGCCCTGAGGAATGCTCAGGGACGTGGTGCGGCAGAAAATAAATCGATATTTCCCTTCCCCTCCGGGCATCAGTGGGCCAAGCCATGGCAGGAAGAAAGGCATGCCAAGGCCTATACACTTACCCACCTACCTACCCACCCGACCAATGCCAGCCCCAGCGCCGTTGAAGCCTGCTGTACACAATGAAATGAGGCGGGAATAAAAGAACGCGCCATCTATTTTAAGACATCGAGCAGACGACATTTGAATGGTGAATGGCGCGTTTGTGACGTCACGCGTCAATCCTGTTTGATTTTCCCGGACAAATTGTCAATGGGTTTACGCGGGATATTGGGCAGGCATTTTCCCGCTTGAAATGTGTGTCCGCATTTGCATATAGCGAGCCTCGTCGAATGCGTGAAGCCCAGCTGCTTTGAATATGTCGATTGCGACCGAGCCGCGTTTACCATACGGCTAGCGGCAGCGGCGCCTCAGACCCTGCGGGAGGGAGGGATTCTCCGTTTTGCCCATATATGGGCAGTGGCTAAAAATAGAGCGGAGGGGGTTTTCCTGGAATAACCGCGTCACTGATGGGTCACTGGGTGCTGTGTTCGCGGCGGGAGGACGGCCGGAGGGTGGGATGCGAGCTGTTCTCCACGTTTCGCGGCGACCAATGAATAGTTGTTTAGTAAGCTTGTCCGTCCACTCCATCGCTGGACGTATACCACGCTGCGACCTAAACATTGTGGTGACAGCCAGCTGGTCTGACCTCTCTGGATTTCTACCCCGGGATTGATTCATGTCAAAGCAGCTCCGTCCCGGAGAGTTTGTCGTCCGGATTGCATTGCGCGGAAGGATTTCTGGATTGGCATCGGCGATCTTCCAGTAGCCTGCGTATATGTCACGTGATGTGAGGAGTCCTGGTTGGCATACCATCCGGCTGATGTGATTCATCCTGTCTTGTGCGCCCAGGACACGCCTGGCAACCAAAGGATGTGTGATCCAGGAAGACGTCGGTTCTTCGTTGTTTATGGCCACTTATGTGCACAGAAGGCCAAATAAGACCAGGTGTTTTTATGCACTAGCGAATCGTTCGCGCGTTATTTTTGCGGAAACCAAGATCGGGATTTTATTCTGACATCGAAGGAACCCGTGTGTATGGGTGAAAGATGACTACTGAAATAGGATACATTACCTATGTGCTATCTGGATATGTACATTGTAGCACCCCATCCACGACTGCATCAAGGTTTATGCGGATTACCACGTGGTCACTTCTAATTTGTGCCTTGACATAGTACGCGATTTGTCGTCACATACCCTATAAGAGGATTGCATTCACATTTACCGCGGATCTAGGATAGTCCACATATCATTGATTGGAGGATTGTCGCAAAGCCAAAAACTTGGAATATAAATGTGAGTCATCGTGAAAGAAGCTATGGCACATTGCTCTCGATCTGAAACGCGTTCTCAAATCAACTTTCAACTAGATGGTGGTTGGTCAAATAGGTCTTGTTGGTGCTGTCTTGGATCAGTCGACACAATATCTAAACTGAGATGATTTCTATTTAGGGCTGTCAAGCACGCTGTTGTCATATATGTGGCGTTTTTCCGCCAAAATCCCTTCGGAAGCCGTATTTTTTTCACGGCAACCCGCTCTATGACCGCACATTTTCAGTTTAAGAGCCCCTCCCCCGGTCGCAAGTTTTAGAAATATCCGCTATAGGTATCTTTTTCATCCTAAATTTCCGCTATATAGGGGCATCTTTTTCATCACAAATGTCCGCTATATAGGGGCATCTTTTTCATCACAAATGTCCGCTATATAGGGGTATTTTTTTCATCACAAATGTCCGCTCTCTTTGGTATGAAGACACCCGCGGACCCCCCCCCCCCCCCCCCTCCCAACCAGATTTATAAAAAAAAAGTGCCGCCCCCCCCGTTTCCCAGGCCTACGTCATTGTCTCGGGGGGGATGCATTCACAGAATTTGGCCATGCGCAATGACACGGCGCATCCTGCGGTACAACGCGGCGCCAGTAGGAAGACGACTGATGTGCCAAGGCCATCTCATTTCATTGTCCCGCCAGGTTGCTTTTGCCCCTAATTTAGTCTTCATAATGCATAAAGGTGGCTTAAAATACCCAGCATGTTTCTTATCAATGTTACCATTGTGATGCTCCCAGTTGGTGTCAGTCAGACATCGCATGTTGCCTCCCCCCTTCGCCCCCCCCCCCCTCCCGCCTCCCCCGCCCATTTGTTTAGAGACTGATGGATATGCTGACTGCCAGGGTCACTGGCAATTGACTTACACCAGGCAGGTTACAAATATTGCAATGGCCTTTGATATTTTCGACATGTCCAATGATGGCATTGAGGCCTAAGTTTGATGTATGTGGCTTTGTAGTTGCACGTAACAGTCTCATTGGATTGTTGAAGTAGTGCGCTAGGCTGTATGGAAACTTATGTGGCCGCAGTGGTAGAGTGTTAGACTGTCTGGGAGCCTCCGTGGCCGCAGTGGTAGAGTGTTAGACTGTCTGGGAGCCTCCGTGGCCGCAGTGGTAGAGTGTTAGACTGTCTGGGAGCCTCCGTGGCCGCAGTGGTAGCGTGTTAGACTGTCTGGGAGCCTCCGTGGCCGCAGTGGTAGAGTGTTAGACTGTCTGGGAGCCTCCGTGGCCGCAGTGGTAGCGTGTTAGACTGTCTGGGAGCCTCCGTGGCCGCAGTGGTAGAGTGTTAGACTGTCTGGGAGCCTCCGTGGCCGCAGTGGTAGCGTGTCAGACTGTCTGGGAGCCTCCGTGGCCGCAGTGGTAGAGTGTTAGACTGTCTGGGAGCCTCCGTGGCCGCAGTGGTAGCGTGTTAGACTGTCTGGGAGCCGCCGTGGCCGCAGTGGTAGAGTGTTAGACTGTCTGAAAGCCGCCGTGGCCGCAGTGGTAGAGTGTCAGACTGTCTGGGAGCCGCCGTGGCCGCAGTGGTAGAGTGTTAGGCTGTCTGGGAGCCTCCGTGGCCGCAGTGGTAGCGTGTTAGACTGTCTGGGAGCCTCCGTGGCCGCAGTGGTAGAGTGTCAGACTGTCTGGGAGCCTCCGCGGCCGCAGTGGTAGCGTGTTAGACTGTCTGGGAGCCTCCGTGGCCGCAGTGGTAGCGTGTTAGACTGCCTGGGAGCCTCCGTGGCCGCAGTGGTAGAGTGTTAGACTGTCTGGGAGCCTCCGTGGCCGCAGTGGTAGAGTGTTAGACTGTCTGGGAGCCTCCGTGGCCGCAGTGGTAGAGTGTCAGACTGTCTGGGAGCCTCCGTGGCCGCAGTGGTAGAGTGTCAGACTGTCTGGGAGCCTCCGTGGCCGCAGTGGTAGAGTGTCAGACTGTCTGGGAGCCTCCGTGGCCGCAGTGGTAGAGTGTTAGACTGTCTGGGAGCCTCCGTGGCCGCAGTGGTAGAGTGTCAGACTGTCTGGGAGCCTCCGTGGCCGCAGTGGTAGAGTGTCAGACTGTCTGGGAGCCGCCGTGGCCGCAGTGGTAGAGTGTTAGACTGTCTGGGAGCCTCTGTGGCCGCAGTGGTAGAGTGTCAGACTGTCTGGGAGCCTCCGTGGCCGCAGTGGTAGAGTGTCAGACTGTCTGGGAGCCTCCGTGGCCGCAGTGGTAGAGTGTCAGACTGTCTGGGAGCCGCCGTGGCCGCAGTGGTAGAGTGTTAGACTGTCTGGGAGCCTCTGTGGCCGCAGTGGTAGAGTGTCAGACTGTCTGGGAGCCTCCGTGGCCGCAGTGGTAGAGTGTCAGACTGTCTGGGAGCCTCCGTGGCCGCAGTGGTAGAGTGTTAGACTGTCTGGGAGCCTCCGTGGCCGCAGTGGTAGAGTGTCAGACTGTCTGGGAGCCTCCGTGGCCGCAGTGGTAGAGTGTTAGACTGTCTGGGAGCCTCCGTGGCCGCAGTGGTAGAGTGTCAGACTGTCTGGGAGCCTCCGTGGCCGCAGTGGTAGAGTGTCAGACTGTCTGGGAGCCGCCGTGGCCGCAGTGGTAGAGTGTTAGACTGTCTGGGAGCCTCTGTGGCCGCAGTGGTAGAGTGTCAGACTGTCTGGGAGCCTCCGTGGCCGCAGTGGTAGAGTGTTAGACTGTCTGGGAGCCTCCGTGGCCGCAGTGGTAGAGTGTTAGACTGTCTGGGAGCCTCCGTGGCCGCAGTGGTAGAGTGTCAGACTGTCTGAGAGCCTCCGTGGCCGCAGTGGTAGAGTGTCAGACTGTCTGGGAGCCGCCGTGGCCGCAGTGGTAGAGTGTTAGACTGTCTGGGAGCCTCTGTGGCCGCAGTGGTAGAGTGTCAGACTGTCTGGGAGCCGCCGTGGCCGCAGTGGTAGAGTGTTAGACTGTCTGGGAGCCTCCGTGGCCGCAGTGGTAGAGTGTCAGACTGTCTGGGAGCCGCCGTGGCCGCAGTGGTAGAGTGTTAGACTGTCTGGGAGCCTCTGTGGCCGCAGTGGTAGAGTGTCAGACTGCCTGGGAGCCTCCGTGGCCGCAGTGGTAGAGTGTTAGACTGTCTGGGAGCCGCCGTGGCCGCAGTGGTAGCGTGTCAGACTGTCTGGGAGCCTCCGTGGCCGCAGTGGTAGAGTGTCAGACTGTCTGGGAGCCTCTGTGGCCGCAGTGGTAGAGTGTCAGACTGTCTGGGAGCCTCCGTGGCCGCAGTGGTAGAGTGTTAGACTGTCTGGGAGCCTCCGTGGCCGCAGTGGTAGAGTGTCAGACTGTCTGGGAGCCTCCGTGGCCGCAGTGGTAGAGTGTCAGACTGTCTGGGAGCCTCCGTGGCCGCAGTGGTAGCGTGTTAGACTGTCTGGGAGCCTCCGTGGCCGCAGTGGTAGCGTGTTAGACTGTCTGGGAGCCTCCGTGGCCGCAGTGGTAGAGTGTTAGACCGTATAGGAGCCGCCGTGGCCGCAGTGGTAGAGTGTCAGACTGTCTGGGAGCCTCCGTGGCCGCAGTGGTAGCGTGTTAGACTGTCTGGGAGCCTCCGTGGCTGCAGTGGTAGAGTGTTAAGCTGTCTGGGAGCCTCCGTGGCCGCAGTGGTAGAGTGTCAAACTGTCTGGGAGCCTCCGCGGCCGCAGTGGTAGCGTGTTAGACTGTCTGGGAGCCTCCGTGGCCGCAGTGGTAGCGTGTTAGACTGTCTGGGAGCCTCCGTGGCCGCAGTGTTAGAGTGTTAGGCTGTCTGGGAGCCTCTGTGGCCGCAGTGGTAGAGTGTTAGGCTGTCTGAGAGCCTCTGTGGCCGCAGTGGTAGCGTGTTAGACTGTCTGGGAGCCTCTGTGGCCGCAGTGGTAGAGTGTCAGACTGTCTGGGAGCCTCCGTGGCCGCAGTGGTAGAGTGTTAGACTGTCTGGGAGCCTCCGTGGCCGCAGTGGTAGCGTGTTAGACTGTCTGGGCGCCTCTGTGGCCGCAGTGGTAGAGTGTTAGACTGTCTGGGAGCCTCCGTGGCCGCAGTGGTAGAGTGTCAGACTGTCTGGGAGCCTCCGTGGCCGCAGTGGTAGAGTGTTAGACTGTCTGGGAGCCTCCGTGGCCGCAGTGGTAGCGTGTTAGACTGTATAGGAGCCTCCGTGGCCGCAGTGGTAGCGTGTTAGACTGTCTGGGAGCCTCCGTGGCCGCAGTGGTAGCGTGTTAGACTGTCTGGGAGCCTCCGTGGCCGCAGTGGTAGAGTGTCAAACTGTCTGAAAGCCGCCGTGGCCGCAGTGGTAAAGTGTCAGACTGTCTGGGAGCCTCCGTGGCCGCAGTGGTAGAGTGTCAGACTGTCTGGGAGCCTCCGTGGCTGCAGTGGTAGAGTGTTAGGCTGTCTGGGAGCCTCCGTGGCCGCAGTGGTAGAGTGTCAAACTGTCTGGGAGCCTCCGCGGCCGCAGTGGTAGCGTGTTAGACTGTCTGGGAGCCTCCGTGGCCGCAGTGGTAGCGTGTTAGACTGTCTGGGAGCCTCCGTGGCCGCAGTGTTAGAGTGTTAGGCTGTCTGGGAGCCTCTGTGGCCGCAGTGGTAGAGTGTTAGGCTGTCTGGGAGCCTCTGTGGCCGCAGTGGTAGCGTGTTAGACTGTCTGGGAGCCTCTGTGGCCGCAGTGGTAGAGTGTCAGACTGTCTGGGAGCCTCCGTGGCCGCAGTGGTAGAGTGTTAGACTGTCTGGGAGCCTCCGTGGCCGCAGTGGTAGCGTGTTAGACTGTCTGGGCGCCTCTGTGGCCGCAGTGGTAGAGTGTTAGACTGTCTGGGAGCCTCCGTGGCCGCAGTGGTAGAGTGTCAGACTGTCTGGGAGCCTCCGTGGCCGCAGTGGTAGAGTGTTAGACTGTCTGGGAGCCTCCGTGGCCGCAGTGGTAGCGTGTTAGACTGTATAGGAGCCTCCGTGGCCGCAGTGGTAGCGTGTTAGACTGTCTGGGAGCCTCCGTGGCCGCAGTGGTAGCGTGTTAGACTGTCTGGGAGCCTCCGTGGCCGCACTGGTAGAGTAATAAACTGTCTGGGAGTGTTGGAATTCCCGCCCATTACAATGGGTATCACAGCCACACATCGTGATTGCAGGATGTCCTGTGACCCCCTTTAATCAAACTCCATAAGAATCTGAGCCACGGAAACGACAATTGGTTCAAATAATAGTTATGAAGAAAAAAACGCGTCCTTGATTTATTCGTCCATTCGTCCATCCGTCGATCATCCACCACAAGTTGATGCGCGCGCATATGTCGCGCCAAATTCTCGTTAATACCCATGAAACGTAAACAAACGTTCATTAAAATCATTAAATCAGTACTCGTTGAACTTCACAGTTTTTATTAAACGGAAAGGGAAATTGTCATTAAATTCAATAGTTCAATTTTCATTGAAATGTTATTTTTGTTTTAAACAGAACTCTGATGAAGATCCTCATCTGGTTACAATATGCTTCATTGTATTGTGTGGGCGGCCGGGGGAGGGGTGGGGAGGGGTAGGGTGGTTAGTCGTGGGTAGTCTAGACAACATCTGCACTGACATGCACCGCCCAGCAACAAACGTTGGTCGATTCTGTCTGAGTTGCGGGCTATGCGAAGTGAAGGGGGCCGCCAGTCTGAACGATGTGGCGTATTCTCCCCTCGAGTTATGAGGTGGAACACCCACTTGTGCACTAACACCCGGAAGGGCCGCCCCGATAGCTCAGTGGGTTAGAGCGCTCGCGTTCCGCGCTTTGGCCACCTGAGAGCCTAACGGCACGTGGATCGGTGGTTTGAGCCCTGCTGTGGCGGCCATGTCTGTGTGGTCGCAGGATAAAAATTCCATGTCCTTCTTCGCAAAGAGTAGGGGGTCAACCCAGGGGACATGGCTTCGCTCTTCCCTTCCTTCTCCCATTGACGCGATATGACCAGAAGTGGTTAAAGCGTCCTGAATATAAAACCAATTAACATCCGGCGGCACACCTGGGGCCTCAGACCAACGCACACCGGTGGTTCGATCCGCACACGTTTTGCTCGGCGTCCCGCTCTGGGGGTTGATTCAGAAGTCGTTTGTCTAAAGGGGGTTCTTTGGCTCAGGGGCCGTATTCATAATCGCCATTTAGGCTACGCCACTGGACTTAGCGTTAAGTGGGAGATTTATCCAGTGATTATCGGGTACAAAATACCTAAGTAGTCACCCAAGGAGTGGATTTTCTGAATTAAGAAAAATGCTGAAATTATATTGAAGAATATGTCTTAATCATGAACACCATCAAAACGAGCTGGTGAGGCTGAGAGGAAAATGCACTTTTCGTGCGTAATTTACGAGGGGATTGTGAATACGGCCCCTGGTGGGGACAAAGAGGACTTTAAACCAAGCATTCTTTCACTTAACGTTACCCCTAAGGCGAGCCATGTGCGGTGTCAGTGAAGTTTGACGTGCGTATCAGCCGTCGACCAGACCGTGACTTCGATGGCAGACTTCAGTCTGAATGTACCTTCTTTAATTCGCTTATGTGTTTACCAGTGTAGTGCCATATGCGATCACATAGCTGCAGCCCTCCATCTATCCATTGACAGAATGTCGGGGCAGGGGTTCCGGCAAATAAGCGTCTGGGGCCCTCGCTCCAGCAAGTCTGTCGGAACAGTCAATTTGCTGGTCAAGGGACAGAAATTGTCGCTTTGGACATGGGCTGGAGGACGGGGAGGGGCGGGAGGGAGAGGGGGCGAGGGGGGGGGGGGGGGCTTGATCACTCAAACGATGTGTCATAGTCGGCTAGCATAAAATAGTTAATCATCAACCTCCTCAAAAACATTGCCATACGCACGGGTACCTCCTAACCCGTGCCCGCTGTACCGCCCCGCCCCGCCCCGCCCCGCCCCACCTGGCCCTGCCACCACACCGACACCCACAGCCCCACCTCTCCACTTCTCCACCCTGACGGTGACTTCAGACTCTCCAAATCGGATGTCGGGAGTTCCCGGCGCGTTAATCTCGGTGACATGTGATTAACGCGAGATCTGAGGCTAGGCCCCTGATTGACTGATAGACCGGAAGGGCTCAACCCGCCTTTGCCGCATGCGCGTGGTGCTTCATGCACCGACACTGGCTCTCCCCGCGGCCGGGTCTCATCCGACATCCTGATTATTGGGATTAGAAGAGAGATTGATGGCTTGAAATTGTCTCTATGAGAAATTTCACAGTTCGTATCTCTCCTTCCCTCTGTCTTTAAAGCCCTATTTATCTCAAATCTGTCGCGGTCTCACGTGGGTAGTAAGGGAGAAGGGGGGGAGGGGTCGGGGGAGAGAGCGGGGTATGTTTCTCAAAGATTCTACAACCTCCTCCCGAATGGGGAATTAATCACGAGGCTTTGTGGATGGCTCTTTCGATGTTGTTTGGGTGTCGAATTCCCGTGCGTGCAAATGGCTTATAATGCGCTCCTCATTGTCAACCACTCACCTGTATATATAGATGCGCGGTCCCGGGTTCGATACCCGGGCTTGGCATATACAACATAAGGGTGGCATAAAACACACCGTCCATCGATTCTCCACCAGACCTGTGGATCGTGACGTCACACGTCACATGTCATGGTTAAAGTTGCTGATTTGCGAACCGGAGCGTAACGTTAGTTGGTTGGTTGTACATTTTGGACGCTTTAACCACCTTTGGTCATATCGCGTCAATGGGAGGAGGAAGGGAAGAGGGAGCCATGTCCCCGGGGTAACCCCCTATACGCTTTGCGAAGAAAGACATGGGATCTTTATCTTGCGACCACAGAGACATGGCCACAGCAGGGCGCGAACCATCAATCCACGTGCTGTTAGGCTCTCAGGTGGCCAGAGAACTTAAGGCGAGCGCTCTAACCCACTGAGCTATCGGGGCGGCCCCGGAGCGTAGCGTTAGATCGATGGTATCACTGAATGAGCAAAGTGGACTGACTATATTGAATAATGGGCGTGCTCTGTTTGGCTGACTGGTCCAGTGGCGTGCAAACAAACTGGGGCGAGGTAATTCTGACTAATGAAGCTACCGTAGATTCTTTTCTGCATAATGGATAGACCGGGAAAAAACAGAATTAGTTTTCTTTGATTTTTTGGGGTCGTGATATTCAAGTAAGAATATTGCATGGAAGGTGCCGCGTTGGACTGTTTGTTGACTCCTGGCTGACGAGATGGGGGGTAGAGATTGGGGTGGGGAGTATGGATGGATTGTAGGCACGAAAGGTGTACAGGGGGATGGAGGGATGGGGCAGGGACGAGGGATGAGGATGTGGGTGGGTGAGTGAGTGGATGGGTGAGCGTATCTATGTAGTACAGAGTGCTGATTCATCAGATTTCTTCGTGGTCTAGGCCATTAGCTTTGTCATCACATGGCACAGATAGTGAGATAGGGGTTGGTGGGCCCATTCAGTGGAGGGATGGAGGGCTTTCCACCAGCCTGGCACTGGGCGGGCTGGCGGGCTGGCGGGTGGTGGGCGACGGGGATAGAGGAGGTGTTTACCTGGGACTGACTTATTTATCGTGCGAGCGAGGGAGAAGGCACACTTTGGCGCCCTGCCGGGGAGCCACTGACTACGAACGCCGCTCGTTCTTGTTGCCGAGCGACCAAGGAAGGAAAGGACCGCAGCGAATAAAGCCCGCGCTGTGGATGGCTGAAGGAGGGAGCGCGCCTTCCCAGCACAGCCAGCGCCATCCGGCGGGGGAGAGCAGAAGCCCTGATTGATTTCTCGGTCACTGCCCCGTAACTAGAGAAGGGGGTGTATCACCATGGTCAGTCCGGGTATCGGCCTGGTAAACCCTAAGGGTTGGGGTGTGGGAGTGGGTGGGGGGTGGGGTGTGGGTGGGGGTGTGGGTGTGGGGTGGGGGTGGGTGTGGTGGATGTGGGTGTGGGTGTGGGTGGGGGTGTGGGTGTGGGGCGGGTGGGGGTGTGGGTGGGGGGTGTGGGTGTGGCGGGTTGTGGGTGGGGGGTGTGGCTTTGGCGGGTGTGGGTGTGGGTGGGGTGTGGGTGGGGGTGTGGGTGTGGCTTTGGCGGGTGTGGGTGGTGGCGGGTGTGGGTGTGGGTTTATGGCGGGTGTGGGTGCGGGTGCGGGTGTGGGTGTGGGTTTGGCGGGTGTGGCTGTGGGTTTGGCGGGTGTGGGTGTGGGTTTTGGCGGGTGGGGTTTGGGTTTGGCGGGTGTGGGTGTGGGTTTGGCGGGTGTGGGTGCGGGTGTGGGTGTGGCGGGTGTGGGTGTGGGTGCGGGTGGAGAAGTGGGCGTCAGAAACTCATGGGAGTTAACGGGACCTGTAGACCAGTACATATATATCAGCGGGGTATCGGGAGATGACATATCACGGGGGTCAGGGTATAGGATATCTTCCAGGGCGGGAAAATGTGAATCACTGCTTGGTTGATGATAAATCGGTGGGTGGGTGGGTAGTACAGCAGTGGCTCTGGGAGTACCCCTCCAGGTGAGACAAGGGGGCTGGGGAGGTGGGTGGGGGGGGGGGCGGTCCCCGGTGGGTTCTGGACCCAGGGATGAGTTCACATCGGAATCCAATGCTCATTGCGCTCTCTGTTGGTGCATGGGAAGGACTCTTGTATTTGGATCCGGAGCACATCACAGATATCGACAGATGTACGGCTATATAATAGGAATATTCCTCGCCGTTTAAGAGTATTACTTCTAGGCTGTTATTGCTCCTCAGCCGCCGCCTCACTTTGGCCTTTGTGTGCACAAAAGTGGCCTAAAACACAGATTTATCATTGTCATCTGCCGCTGTCTGTCTGTCTGTCTGTCTGAGTGTGTGATCAGTGGGCGAGGTCAGAAGCTGTGATCCTATGATGTTTAGTCGGCTCCATGCTGCACGCGGTCCCCGGTTTTCTGACGTGACGTGTTTACACGGGACGCCAGGGTGAACGTTGGAGGGGGTGGGGAATATGGATATAATAACTAAAGTCATCAGCCACTAGAAAAGCCAGTTTGGTGTCTTCACCTTTCAACGGAAGGTAAGCTCGTCATATGTGTTGAAGGTGGAATAATAGGTGTCGATCACAGTACGCCAAGTACCTGTCATTACGCCTGTAGCAGTAATTATCTGTAATTATACATATATATATATATAGTTTTAATGTTATTAGATTTCTCAGTCTTGTATTTCAAGTTGTATATACCGCGCAGTTCACTGATTCTGTAGGCCAGTGGGTGGGTCCCAGTGTCCCAG
Organism: Arenicola marina; assembly: GCA_964019135.1. Lineage (NCBI taxonomy): Eukaryota > Metazoa > Annelida > Polychaeta > Arenicolidae > Arenicola > Arenicola marina. The sequence continues at coordinate 28,297,493 of OZ025265.1, forward strand.
AGTCCCTTATAAACAATGGAACATTCATTTACGAAAAATGACGGAGTACGCATACCTATCAGAATCCAGTTGAGGTTCCTTATACTTCACATTCTAGGATGATCTGAGAATCCGGAAGGACGTACGTTATTAGCTTCGGGTCCTGTATTGAATTGTGATAGGACACAAAATGTGGATGTTATTTCACCGAAATCGTTCGTGTTTCGGAGCCATTTTAACTGGCTCGTGAACCGAAGTGAATAAATAATGTTGGGTTTTTTTATCACCTGTATCCGCACGAATGCTAAATTGGGGTCACCAGGTCACGCGACATGGCGTAACCACGGCAACGTCACGATTAAACGCACCGTGGAATGACTGACGCACTTAACTTTTCGAACGTCCGTCCCAGGTTTAATTGGTCAGATTTCGTCAGGATTCTCGCCTCTGGTCAGTTGTACAGACAATCAGTATACAGGTCGCGTTGATTCGGTGGCTGCATGCCCCGCGGCGGTGTCGCCCATGTAGATTTAACCCCCCCCCCCCCCCCCCATCTCTCTCTCTAATACCACCCTCCCCTCCACACACACACCCCCCCCCCCCCGCGTCCGCCGTCACCCGATGTAGTTCTAGTCGCTGCCGACCGGCTAATCTGATTTACGTCGCCTAGCAATCAGGGGGAACCCGGATGTCCAGAACTTCCGGTAGCGTCCCCACTTCCCAGCCCGAGGCTATCACGTGATTCACATAACTTGTCCCATGCGGCTGTGTCGTCTGTTCGCTTGTCCCTGCCCCCTTTCTCTATCTCTGTCCCGATGTTGTTTATTTCGCTCAATCTCCGGGGTTGTATCTGTAAATCCGTGCGGCCAATATCCTGTTGTAGGTCAGCTGGGCTGTTGGGGTCCCATTCCGTGCCGTCTCTTTCTTTCCTGCTTCTGTCCTTGCTGGTTGTAATCCCCAATTTATTTGCCGCATTTCGCTGTTTTATGTGGCGATCGTCTCTTTATTTATCGCATCGTCTGTATCAGAACCCCCCCCCCCACCACCACCACCCTCTTACTAAGCTCACTGTCTCCGACCCCCATCCCACCCCCCCCCCACCCCCAGCCCCCTCCCCCCCACCCCTCTACCAAGCTGTCTCCGATTGGGATCTGCGACTCGTCAAGTTCATTTACCTCCCGTCACAGAGATAGCGAAATAAAGACAGAAATAGGGAGGTTTTGGATGGGAGAGGGGGCCAGAGAGGGAAGAAGACAGAGGGAGAGAGGAAGAGGAAGGAAGGGGGGAGGGGTCGGAGACAGGGACGGACAAAGAAATGGAGGCAGAAAGAGAGATAGATTGATAGATACTCTGAACTAGTTCAACCAACATGCTGGTGTTCGTCGTTCCCAAGATGCTGCCTGCCTATCCTGCCCAGCCATTCAATGGTATGGGACGGACAACCGTTCATTACAGTGATGAATATCCATTCCATTATATTTCTATCACTTGATATTGATTTAATAATTCTTTGCGCTGCATATTGTTATTCATCACGTAGATATTAAATGGAATTTCATCCGCCAATTTCGGGTTTTGAATGTCAAGGTTCTTTTCACGTAGAGTAAATAGATGCGACAGCGCCATCCCAGAGGTAGCGATAATTCAATGCATAACTGGTCTGCTGAAGCATTGCCACGTGTTGTTAATCATGTCATCATTGGAATGGGGTCTCGTCTCAAGGGCTGTGGGCCCTATTGTATAGATCAAACCACTAGGATTAACTCTATTGGAAGCCATATGTTTGCGGTCCATTAAAGCTAGACAAGGCGGGTGACATTAGGGCAATCTGTCGCGCTGGGGGTCAGACTGATGGTGTGGAACGTTCGGGGTAGATGCCGTCCAGAATAAATCAGTAGTGTTCAGCATATTTTTCTCCTCTTTTATCTACCATGAGCGGGCGCGGGGCGGGCTGCGGGCAGCTCTGTGCGGGTGCGGGGCGGGCGCGGGGCGGGCGCGGGCACGTTGTTCCGGGCTCGGGGCGGGTGCGGGCAAGTTGTTGCCGGCGCGGGGCGGCTCGGGCAGAACAGTTGCGCCCGCGCAGATCCTTAGTGGATGGGGGGCAGGAGAGGGTGGCGGATTGGCAGGTGCCCATTGTAGATAGATAGAGATATATATATATTTACACGCGTGTCGGTGGAAAGAGGAGTCTCTGGCACTGCTGGGTCACTCCATCTCCAAGTGGCGGCTCGGGTTCCGGCGGTAAGTCCGCCTGGCTTGCATCTGGAATGACCTTCACCTTGTGATACGGGACGCCAGACGCCAGGCGCCGGAGGAGTCCGTGTAACAGTCCGAAAGGTCGTCTGGTTACTGGTCTGTTTAGCTTGTACCAGACCCCCCCCCGCCCATCGCCTCCGCGCCCTATCATGGACGTGTCATGCCGCTCCCTTATAGGGCGTCATGTCCCCACGCCCCCTCCATCCGTTGGCCATCATCTTCTCTATCCCTTTCCCAGCCACCACCCCTCTCACCCGGCCTCTGGAGTCTCCACACACCCCTCCCCCCCACCCCTCCCTGGCGTCTCCACCCTCTCTAGTCTCCACCCCACAGGCTCCCTGGTCTCCACCCCACCCTCTGGAAGCTCCACCCCAACCTCTGGAGCCTACACCTCCCCCGACCCCTCCCTGGAGTCTCCATCCCCCCATCCCCACTCCTCGCTGGAGTCTCCACCCCCCTCCCCACCCCTCCCTGGAGTCTCCACCCCTCTCCCACCCCTCCCTGGAGTCTCCACCCCCCTCCCCACTCCACACTGGAATCTCCACCCCCCTCCCACCCTTCCTGGAGTCGCCACCCCACCAGGAAGCCGAACCCCTCAGTACAGACAGGTGTCCGCCGGTATGACCTTGCCATCAGATCAGAAACAACGCACCTGTTCCCGGCCACTGTCTGCCTGGTTCCCTGCGAACCTCCTCCCGTCGTGCGGCAGGCAGCATGGAGGGGAACTAGCTCGAGACTGTCCCTGAATCACTTCCGGTTTCTGTGGTCACTGCGGCTGTTTTATGTCTCGAGTCGTCGGTCGGCGTCTGGACTTCCCGGAAACCAGGGGGCGCTGCGAGTGTTTATGCACAGACCGCCAGGTGGCACACTTATCGCATCCGTAACCCGCAACTGAAGGACGTCTGGCTAATAAGAAAAAAAAAACAGGGGCCATGAACCCCCCACCCCCCACTCCCCCGCAACAAATAAAAAAAAACCCTCACACACACAAAAGCGGTTGTTACGGAACACCCCATGTAACAGATACAAGCCGTAACGTTAGTTGCGCTTGTTCTGGTTTTTGTCAAGAACAAACACTACAAAGATTTACAGGTGTGCCCCGGATAAGTGACTTGGGTTTGGGT